>ML660777.1:210465-234883 GCA_007570785.1 Antilocapra americana | reverse complement strand
GGGGGGGAGGGAGGAGGGAGGGGGGATCCGGAGGGGAAGCATATGTAAACCCATGGTGATATCATGACAATGTATGGCAAAAACAATAATAAAAAAAAAATAAATAAAAGCTATTGAATTCAACCCACTCAATCAGAACTTGTTGAATTATATTTCTTCTACTGACACTCAGAATTGTGGCAGTGGAAGAAGGAAAAAGAAACTCAAAGAAAGAAGCAAGGAACTGAATTCAAAGGTTATATCATTAAACTCCAGGTATTTGATACAGTGAATAGATCAGAGGTAATCTCAGTTCCATATTTACTTGTGATTTTCACCTTTCCCCATTATTTACCAATACTGAATTTACTATAACAAAGCCTGGCTTAAAAAACATAATAATTTCACATTCCTATAGCAGCAGGTCAGTAATGCGGATCCCATAGCGTGAGCATGTCCATAAGCTAACAGACAGTCATTCCTCCAGAGAAAAGGAGTTAACACAAGTAATTCATGTCAGTAAAAAGTTTCTATGGATGAGGGAGCCTGGTAGGCTACAGTGCATGGGGTTGCAAAGAGTTGGGCATGACCGAGCAAGTTCACTTTTTCTTTTTCACTTTCTTTCTAGGGCACAGGAGCCACACCCTGGGCACAAGCGCATCCTGCCTGGCGACTCTACACCATGGAGTTAGTTACAACTCATTTTCTTCCCTTCTAGAAGTAAAGAATCATTAGAGTTGTCGCAAACATTCACCATTTCGAACAGAAGACGAACAAGCTTCTCAGACTCTCCTCTGTATTTGGAAGTCAGAGTCGATGAAGAGACATTAAAGAACGTCGTCTTACATTCCGTCGCTACTGCTTTAGCAAGGAGGGTCTTCCCTGTGCCAGGTGGGCCCACCATTAACACTCCCTGTTGGGAATATCACAGTGTCAGCAAAGGGTTTATCTGCCGTTGCTCTAATTCACAAGAATTCCATCACTGAGAATCAGTCTTCAACCAACTTACGCATAATACTGAGATAAATAAAAGACAAAGATAAACAGAAGGATATTTTATCACAAATTTACATTCTGCATTACAAAATTAAGGTAATTACACACTATTAAAAATTTGAAACTAAGAGATGAGAAAAAAAATTATCAATATTATAGTACTGATGTCATACCCTAACACAGGTACCCTTAGGATCTGGATATATTTCCTGGTAGTCTTTGCTCAAACAAATTAGTTTTTTTTTAAACATGTCTGGACTCAAAGTATGTCTAGAATTTTGTATCTTGCTTATCACTTAACATTTCAAGAATTCCAAAAAAAACAAGTATAATGTGAGTCATTAGCACATTTCCCAAATCCAAGAGATTTTTGGACACTTTTCAGATCAGCACGTGGCTTTTAAGGACTACTCATTAGGGCTTCCCTGGTGATTCAGTTGTAAAGAATCCGCCTCCCAGTGCAGGGGACACGGGTTCGGTCCCTGCTCTGGAACGATCCCACGTGCTGCAGGACAGCCAAGCCCATGTACCACAACTACCAAGCCTGTGCTCCAGAGCCCTGGGGTCGCAACACCTGAGCCTGCGGGCTGCAACTCCTGAAGCCCAAGCACCTCCCTCGAGCCCAGGCTCTGCAACAAGAGAAACCTCCGCAATGAGGAGCCCGAGCAGCACAACTGGAGAGCAGCCCCCCGCCGGCTTCATCTAGAGCAAGCCCACGTGCAGAAATGAAGACCCAGTGAAGCCACATATGAAGACATTTTTAAAAAGAGGAGTACTCATCAGATGCAGATATGCCTTATTAATCTCTTAAGAACAATTTCAAGAAACACAGATACAAGTTCTGCAACACAACATGTAAAATGGAGTACTCTAGTATTGAGGCAACTTGCTCATATTTGCAAATATAAGTTCATTATAAATCTGCTATGGGTATACCTTTTCAAAGATCACACTGCATCTGTTTCCTATTCTGGAAACCTTGCAATAGTTTTTGGTCTCAATAACACAACATATTTAAATTTTTCTGTACCCGCTCTAAGTTCTAGTCTCCCTTCCCTCAACACAGGTAAATACTGGCTCTCTACACAATGCATTTGCCGTCTACTTTGACAACGCTGTTACAGAAAGAAACTTACTTTCCATGGTCTCCTAATGCCTTTAAAGAATTCTGGCATCCACATTGGTAACACCACAGCTTCCTTAAGCAACTTTTTAGCTTCTACTAAATCAGCAATATCATCCCTGAAAGAGAAGATATTTGATTAAAACCTTAGATCACATATTTAATTCAGTCACTGACAGCACATGATTTCACGTTGCGGACAGAATGTGAAGCTCCTTCCTAGGCACTAGTGAGCTAACACATCGTGACGAGGTTTCTGCCACACCAGCCAGTATGTAGAAAGGGCACGATCTGAACCTTCAAGTCTTGGCAGTAATGTTTTTCAGCTTGGCAAATGAGAACACAGGTCTATAGGCCTACTCTTTATTATTAGGCCATCTTATTTTAAATTTCTGTTCTTAAAATACCCATTCCATAAATTCCATAGTTTAGAAATAATGAGCCCACTAAAAAAAAAAAAAAAACAAACATAAGAATATACATAGCATAAAGCAGACACAGGTTGTAATTCCGCTGCTTCGCCCCCTACTCTACCAAGAGGTGGACAGCAAGGTTAAAGAGTATCATAGAGATTGCCACGAAATCATCATCAACTATGAGACCACCACTACTACAACTACTAGTACACATGGCATGATGAGGATATATAATATGATAATAGATTTTAAAATATCCCCCAAACTACACCTAAAAATAAAGTTTTAACAAAACATATATAACTGATGTGTCTAACTTTGTGGGAAATGGAGCTTTAGAACTTGTGATAAATTATAGTTCTTTATTTTTTAATAATTTTTTGAAGTATAGTTGATTTACAATGTTATGTTAGTTTCAGGTGTACAGCAGGGTGATCCAGTTAAACATACAGAGTATCTCCTTTGTTTTTTAAGATGCTTTCCCCTTATAGACTAGTACAAAATATTAAGTATGGTTTCCTATGCTATATAGTATGTCCTTGTTGGTTATGTATTTTATAAATATCACTGTGTCATACATTAATCCCAAACTTCTAATTTTATAATATTAATAAAGTTGAGAACCACTGCTCTAAGTAATAGGATATAGGAGCAATATGTATTGTATAAACCTAAAGATAACAAGCAACATATATGCATAAGAATGACTGCCATTTTACCTTTAAAGAATGTCCCAAAAAGAAGATGAAATCTTTGTGATCTTGTTCACATTCTGTACATAGGATTTTTTTCATTTAGTAAAAATTTTATTATTATTTATTTCATTGAATTTAAAAATTTCAAACAAAAACTAGTACAGCCTGAATCAAAGTGAAGTTTTTCATTATGCGTCTTGCTCAGATTTTAGTCTTCCAATTCTATCCTCAAAGACTCATCTTCAGTGCATGCCCATTTCTGTTCTAAAAAGCAACATCCAATCGTTTTGTTGTGCTATAACTTACCATCGAACATTGGGATTCTGAGAAATTATATCCCTTTCCAAAGCTTCTACTAAGTCTTTGTCATACCCAGTACTATCAAATTTATTTGTCTCTGGTTCTGTAGCTGCAGCAGGTGATTTGTTCTACACAAACAGAGGGAAACAAACATGAGCTTATGATTAACTCAAACATTGTATTTCATTTCTATGAATCTGAAGCAAAGATTGGACTCAAGTGACATTTTTATAAAAGCTAATGTAATAGTACAATTAATAAGGAAAGAATCAAAGACTGTAAGTCATCATTCCACATCAACATCAGAGTTTCATACAGAATTTTTTTACGTAAAAAGTATGACAATGATGTTAAACAAAAATATTATGCATATGAAATGACAATAGAAAAAATGAATATTGAGATACATTGTGGCCACTAGTGAATATTAGATATGTATATTTATCTCAATTTCTGCTGCATAGCCTAGTGACTCAGTTATACATATATATATTCTTTTTCATATTCTTTACCATTATAACTTATCAAAGGATACTGAATATAGTTCCCTAAGCTGTAATACATCTTTTTCAACAAACGGTGTTGGAGCAACTGAATATGTATGGGCAAAAAAATGAACCTTGACCTAAGCCTCACACTTTACACAAAAATCAACTCAAAACAGATCATGGACTTACATATAAAACATAAAATTATAAAACTCTTAAGAAAAAATTTTTTAAAAATTGGAATCTAGGGATAGGCAAAGAGTTAAGAACTTGACAACAAGAATACAGCTTATAAAAGGATATTGGACTTTACCAAAATTAAAATCGTTTGCCTTGTGAAAGATCCTGCTAAGACAATAAAAAGACAAACTACACACTTAAAAAAAAGGTCTGCAAAACACATATCTGACAAAGAAATAATCTCTAGAATATTTATATATTATATAATTTATTATATATTATAAAGAACTCTCAAAACTCAACAGTAACAAAAAAGTCATTTGTATAATGGGCAACAGACCTGCCCATTATAGAAGAGACATTTCTCTGAAGAGACTTAGTTCTGTGCTCTTATTTCCTTAAGTCAGCTCGAACAGCCACTATTTAAAAGAATAGACCAACTCAACACAGATTGTTATATTGCTGAGAAGAACAGCACTGGGGACTCTACATTTGCTATGACCCAGCTTTTACTTTGCCCAGGCGGCATAGGGGCCCTTTGGTACAACGAGCCAAACAAACACCCCGGTGCTTTACCATCTCACAGACGGGTATGTGCCTCAGTCAAGGGAGTGGGGGGGTGGGAGACAGGGCTGAAACTAAACCCTTAAGAGTCCTCCATGCTTCTTACTGCAAAGAAGCATAAGCACTCAAGTGACAGTAACTAGCACTGAAATCTCGGTTTATAAAGCTCTTTCCTCACTAATAGGAACTAGGGTTTCCTGGAGAAACAAGGGTAAATACAGGAAGAGCCTGGAACACTCTATTTTGTCAGAGAATGGTGAGTACACGTTAAAGAGACTTAAGATCCAGCTTCAAGGGTCTCCTCAAATCCTGGACAATTTAAGCATCAGAAAGATAGTAACAAATTTTAATGCACTGAAAAAAATAAGAATCCACGAATCCATACAGATATAATTAAATAAAGGGGAAGAGATAGAGCTTTTTCTTAAAATTCAAAGTCAGTTAATTAAAGAAGAGATAACAGCATTAAAAAATAATTTTTTATTTGTCAGAGGACTAACTGATTCAGGCAACAACTCCTGGATGCTGAAACAAATAAAATTTTGATGAGAAACAAGATAGTCATATAATCTCAAAAGTATCTCCCCACAAATGACTATAAAGGGCAAAAGAGTAACTTTATAGTGGAGGACTTGGCAGAAGCTACCCTAATCAACAGATCCAACTTATCACAAGTAACAGAGCAATAAGCATCCTGTGTGCCTCCTTAATGATACGCTGAGGAGAACAAGACTTCACTTCAGTGGCACTCCTGCCAAGGATGCACAACCTGTCTAACCACAAGGAAACATGAGGTGAACCCAAACCGAGGAACATTCTACAAAATAACTCTTTAAAAAGGCCAAAAAAGATAAAGGCCAAGGAAATGTTCACATTAAAAGAGACTAAAGAAACGTGACAGACAAATGCAATGAATGCTTCTATACTGGGTCCCAGCATGGAGCAGGCAGGGGGAAAAGCTATAAATGACATTACTAGCGTCATTTATAACGATGCTGGCAAAACTTTATAAAAGTCTGTGGATTAGATAACAGTACTGTATCTATGCAAAATTAATGATTTTTGACCACTGCTTTGTGCTTGTGTGAAAGAATGTCCCAGTATTTAGGAAACTGACACTAAAATATTTAAGGGTAAAAGGGCATGATTTCTACAACTTACCCTCAATGCTTCAGGAAAAATCAAATATACAGTGATTAAATAATAAAGCTAAAAGGGTAAAATATTAATAACTGGTAAAAACGGGTAAAGAATATATGTTTCTTTATTACCAAGACAGAAAGTTACAAAAAGCAACCAAAAATACTTGTTGAATACTGAGTAGGAAAAATCCTAGCCCAGGTGCAGTGTGACTATGATTTTATTATAGTAGCAGATTTAATTCCTAAAAATTATTAAAATATGTACAGTCTTCACTTTTAAGGTTAATAAATAACTTTTTAATTTATAAAAATCAGTAACATTTACCTTTTCCTCTCTTCCTTTATTCTGTTCTTTCTTTTCCCGACTACGAACAGCTTTCCCTCTGTCATTGTGAAGACTGTGTGTGGATGGACGGTGAACTCTGACAGCTGTACTTGGACGGTTACCCTGTGGTTTAGGGTCGCTATACTGAGAAGACTGGCGTTTTCTAGGTCCTGGTGATGGTCTAATCGAAGACAAGATCATGAAAATCATAATCAACTCTTGGAGTTGGTACAAATACAGATGAACACACACAGTGTGTAAATCAATCTATGACTTGAAGCAATTGCAATAACTGAACACAAAATAGAACTGCAGGTCACTGAAATCCAAGATCTAGCATCGAAACTGGACATAACTGTCTGTGGTGCAGTATGATTATATGGCAGGAACAACAGAAGGCAAGCGATCATCACCTCTCTTTTGAAAAGAAATACCTGTGGTATATCAAGGATAAATGAAAAAATAGCCTGATTTTTAAAAACTGAAAAGAGAGCAAAATAATCTGAGAAGGGAGTTTTATCAAAAGAGAAAGAACAGAGCACAGGTGTAGAAATCACATTTATGTACTAACAGACACACAATCTGGTACCACTTTATTCAGAATGTATCACAGTTCTCATGTTTTAATTAATAGAATTTAATCATTTTCCCACTAAAAAAAAAAACTGATACAAGCACTGGCTATGGACAGTTATAAGAACTCATGTACGGTGCTTTGCCTTTATGTAGATCACTTCATCTTTATTTCTGTGGCAGAATTTAGAGCTCTCAAATATTTATTAGGCTCCTACTATTATGCTTCTAGACTTGGTTGGGGTAAGGTGAGCAATAAAAACGGTAGTGGAGTCCTGTACTCAAATACCTCAGGTAGAGTTAATTAGGCAAATATACTAGACAGTGTGCAAGAGACCCAGTGCTGTGACAATGGGAATGGCCTATTGAAAATAGAAAGCAAACTGCATCTGGAAACATCCTCCTGATTTAGGAGTTGACCTAAATAAGATGGTACAACTGCAGATAAGAAAATGAGTGAGGAAAAGCAAAGAAAGCAAGATGAGCTTAATCTACATAAAGATACAATGATAAACACTAAAGGATGATACTGGCGCTTCCCTGGTGGTCCAGTGGTTAAGAATCCGCCTGCCAATGCAGGGACACAGGCTCAAATCCTTGTCTAGGAAGATTCCACATGCCACGGGGCAACTACGCCCACGCTCTGCAAGAAGAGAAGCCACCACAAAGAGAAGCCCGCACACCACAACGAAGAGCAGCCCCCACCCGCCACAGCCAGAGAAAGCCCTCGTGCAGCAACGAAGACTCAGCGCAGCCAAAAAATAAATCTTTTTTGAAAAGTCAAAAATGAATTAAAAACAAACAAAAAAAGATGATACTGAACAGATAAGCTGGTTCAGTAAGTAGATCTAAATATCACCAGTTCAAGAGGCTTGGTTTTTAGCTGTCACCGAAAAGGTTTTAGAAAGACCAGTCTAATAATGAATAAGATATACTGATGAAAGAATCACAAAAAGCAGGGAGGCGTTATCAAGGCATAAGATGAGAGCCTACCTTACAGAGTCATGACAAAAACTCTTAAAAGACACACTGTGAAAAAAGACAGTGATATGAAAGCTTGAGAATGAGAATTTGGAGGATGACAAAGTCAAACCAATATATTGATTTTTGTGACAGGAATGATGGGGATTCAATTTTGAATTTAGAAACTTGGGTAGCCAAGTAGGGATATTGTTTTAAAATATATATTTTTCCCCTTAATAAAAACAAACAAACAAAACAAATAGACACTGAAATATGTTTCAGTAATAAAGAATCTGAAAAAGTCAGTTGTATCCCCACTATCCAGAGTTAACCACTGAACATATTAGTTTATTTTTTTATGGTTGCCTTTCATTTAAACAAAATTGGAACCATTATACATACATATTCCCTGGAGAAGGAAATGACAACCCACTCCAGTACTCTTGCCTGGAGAATCCCATGGACAGAGGAGCCTGGCAGGCTACAGTCCGTGGGGTCACAAGAGTTGGCCACAGCTAAGTGACACACACATACATACATATACTCATATTTTTCTCTACTCATTGTATCATGAAGCATTTTCAGTATCCTTTCCTCTGTCATTACCTCACACATGACTTTTAACAGCTAGATGGCAGTCAGTCATATAAAATGTACCACACTTAGTCTACTTTTTTGGAGGGCCAAACCAGGTGGCTTGCAAAGTCTTAATTTCCTGACCAGGGATCGAATCTGTGCCACCTACAGTGGAAGCAGAGTCCAAATTACTGGGCCACCAGGAAGTCCTTTTATCCACTTCTTACTGCTATTCATTCATCTGAGAAATAATTTACTGAACTATTATTACTGACAGGCACTACTCTGAATTCAAGATAAAAATTTAAAAAAAAAACTTTAATAAAAGCCTTTACTCTCACAAGTTTACACATGGGTGTGTATGAGGGGGCAGATGGGGTTTCAATGAAGAAATAAACAGTACATCAGATGATGCTAAGTGCCATCTAAGAAAATATAATAAAGAAGGGTAGGGGATATGGAATGATACAGGTAGGCTGATCAGAGAAGACCTTTCTGAGGCGACATTCAAGTTGAGACTTGAAAGAAATGAGAGAACAAGCCATCACACATCTGAGCTGAAGGAAAGGTGAGTGCAGAGAACTGACGCATTTGCGTCTGACTTGTTCAAGAAGGCTGAGGAGTAGAACTATAAGCACTGAGGTCACAGAGGTAGTGGGGGACAGGATCTCACTGAGGGACATGCTGAAAACTTTGGGTTTTATTTAGCGAGATGAGAAGATGTTTGAGGGACTTAAGCTGACTTTTAAAAGACATTTTAAAAAAATTATACCTAATGGCTTTACACTATTTTCAATCGTTCCTCTGAAAGCCTTCAATGAACCTCCTTGTACAAACATGTTCGTCGTGCACAGCACTAGAAGAGAATGCAGGACTGACTCTGTTCTTTAAATGGGATTAAAATGTAGGCTATGTCATGGTTACAATCCCCAACAGAGTTAAAAGAATAAACTCTCTTAAGCATGAGAACAGATTAAGACTAAAAGAAAAAGAGAGTTTTGAGGGATATTCAGTTGAGGAAGTTAAGTTAAATAAATTACAGGAAGAAATAGAAAGATGTAGCAAATAAAGTCAAAGAGGAGGACTCTGTAGTTAATAGCTATCCAGGGTATTTAAAATCAGAGACAGAACAAAATATGGAAGAAAGCCAGAAGCAATAAGGAGGGACCCTACAGCTCATCATTATAGACTTTTCAAGATGAAAAGCTCATTTAACAACTTTCTACTACCCCAGAGAAACCTCCTGCCTCCTCTTGTTAAGACTGTGGCAATCAAATAGTTCATAAAGTCTGAAATTACCTGAATAATCACTGGGCACACCTATTTACTGGAAAGTTCTTATCAGAACTGAGAAAGGAGTTACGGTGCTGTTACAGACTGAATCTTTGTATTCTTCCAAAACTCATTATGCTGAATTCCCAAATCCCAGTGTGATCATTGAGTAAGGAAATAATTCAAGTTAAATAAGGTCATAAGGGTAGGGTCCTTATCTAAGAATTAGTGTCTTATTAAATAGAGACACCAGAGAGCTTGCTGTTTCCTCTGCCATGTGAGGACACAGAGAGGTCAGCTGCTCAAAAAGACTCCTCACCAGAAACCAAACTGGCTCACACCTTAAGCCTGGACTTTCTAGCTTCGTAACTGTGAGAAATAAGTTTCTGTTGTTTAAGTCACCCAGTCTATGGGATTTTGTTATGGAAGCCAGAGCAAACCAATACAAGGGCCAAATGATGATTCTGAAGGAGGAATAAAAAGAAAGCTAAGTAGGAGTAAAACATACTTATAGGCAAGATAAAATAAAAACACAACTTCACTCATCTTTTACTAGTTCTACTTTGGAAATTAAGAAAAAGTAAACATAGATGTGGAAAAAATTTCAATTTATTTATAATAACAAAAAGGTTAACCACTGTAGGTTATATCCCTTAAAAGTACAGCAAACAACCCTTTAAAAGCAGCAAAGAATAGAGTCCAAGACAGCTTATAAATGACCAGTGTTTACACTCTGAAGAACAAGTTACTTTACCTATCTAAGCTTAAGTTTCCTCATTAGAAATTGGGGCTAATAGTTTAGTACCTACCTTCTAAGTCTGTTTTGAGGATTAAATAATATATGTAAAGCAACTGACACGGTACTCGGCAATACAGTAAACATATAGCAACTGTCTACTATTAGGATTTTTTTTTAAATATGATACAAAGTTACATATTATGAGTATAGCACCACTACAACTATGAAAATAAACAATGTATAAAGGACTAGAAGTTGCACTAGGACGACTACATGATTTTGCCTCTACTTTTATGCATTTTCCTATTTTTCTTTAATGAGCCTACTGATGTAGTTTTGAGGGATTTTTTTTTTTTTAGTGAATTCTAAAATAAAACAGAATACACACACACACACATACACATATAAAAGTACTTAAGAGTAAGGGTAAAATGTAGTAAATATTCAGAAGGTATCACAGTCAATAACAGAATATTGGTACTTTTATCTGGAGCTGAAGAAAATGAAAGTGGCTAAGAAACAATCAATGCCCATTAGATCCTAAACTGAAGGAGGAACACTATGGTATGGTACGGCACTTCTTAAAAGTGTGACCCACCAACCACTTGGATTAGAATCACCTGCAGACTCCTGGGCTCCCCTGCTATTATACCAGACTCTCTGGGAGTGAAACCCCAGAATCCACATTCCGAATGAGTACCCCAAGAGACCTTTATGTATGCTAGAGTTTGACAAGGACCGATACGGCAGAGAGTGCTAGCTTTGTAACCAAACACACTTGGGTTCAAATCTTAACTCCACCAGCTACTAGTTTTGTGATAATGGGGAAAAGTTACCTAACTTCACTGTATCTCAACTATCTTACCTGAAACACAGAGAAAATATAACATTATTTGTAAGGCGTATTGTGAAAAATAAATAAAATAACATGTGTATTCTGTATCAGTGCTCAGAACCACATGAGTACTCAGTATCTAGCACCTGTCATAAAATACAGTCAAGGTTAACACTTGCGAAACACCTAAAAAGCACCTGAGCAATGTTTTAAGACTCTCAAACTGGTTAAGGGGCAAAGAAACTGGAAGTCACTGTTCTTTGTAGAACGCTATTATACACTAATATATTTAAACACACAATACAAACTAGGAAATCTATTGTGTGAGCAAAATTAGATAAATGACATCCACTGGCACTCCTGTCAATTAAAATAATATGCAGTGGAACTAAGCATAATTGGCTGTTTTAGGCATTGCAATATATAAATATAAACTTTCACTAATCATTCATTTGCTGGCACCAGCTAATAGGAATCTGGAAATAAAAATGTCAGAATAAAAGGTGTAATTGAGAACATTTTATCTTTTTTTCCTGTTAACTCAAAAGCCCATTTTTCAATTTTAGCAGCAGTGTAGCTTGGTAAATAGTAGTGATATTTACCAAGTGATAGCTTTGTGAGAACTACTGTTTTAGTCTAATTCCCTCACTT
Source organism: Antilocapra americana (assembly GCA_007570785.1). Lineage (NCBI taxonomy): Eukaryota > Metazoa > Chordata > Mammalia > Artiodactyla > Antilocapridae > Antilocapra > Antilocapra americana. Next base: position 223,066 of record ML660777.1, on the reverse strand, counting down.
TGCATAACAAAAATCTGAGGTCTAGAATGGTTACATGCTTTTCCCAAAGCTACAGATAGTGGCAAAGACAGACTTACAGTCCAGATATTTCAATCTCCATCCCATATTCCTTCCATAAGGTTTATCTCTACTGCTTTGAGCTCATTCACAAAAGAATATGTCTACCTAAATTTAATTCACTGAAGTGGATCACAGAATCACACGATACACAATTTAAGTTACAAACGGTATTTAAAAAAACAAACCCTCTTCCGTTCCTGTCTCTCAGCCCCTCAGTTCTCCTAGACAGGACCAATGCTCAGTTCTCAGTGTGGGTTTGTTTCTTAAAGGGTCTCCACTTACCTTCGTTCGGCAGGTACAGGCAAGGACCAGACTTCTCCCTCAGACGCTGAAAGCTCATGTTGTGCGGCTTTTAATGGAGTGCTGTCTAGTTTAAAGCCCTCTAGTGTTTTCATGATATCCTTAACATGTTTCGCTTCCACGTTTATTTCCTGCCAAACCTGATTTCAAAGGAGAATATGGTTCTTTAAATTTCTATAACTAATAAATCACTGCCAAATTAAGCTGGGTCATTTATTAAGAATGCTAGAAGCCTCCATTTTGACATCAGATATCCAGGAAACCATACCAAAATGTTTTTTCTGAAATTTTAATAATGGTTCATAAATTCTTTGTTTTTAATTACAAAATTAATTCTGATAAAATGAATTAAATATTCTGGCTATTAGGCCATCGTTACTGACTTATAACTATGAGCATTATAAGTGAAAGTGCATAACAAATTTAAAAGTTAGTTGTACCTTTAAAGTTTGGTAAAAATATTACTTCTGCAAGTTGTGCTTTGATGGTTTTTATGTTACTTAACTGACTTTAAAAATGCTCATCAGAATTGACTAATTTCACAATTCACTAATGGAATGCATCCCACAGTTTGAAAAATAAAGCTTCAGAAGATAAATGGCTCAATTCACATAAAACCTACATATGTTTTTAAAAAAGCTGCCTTGACTCAACTTTAAAATGATATATATTTCATATATGTATCTATATTTCATATATGTATATATATAATACATATATATGAAAGAAATTAAAGCTAGCAATTTTTGGTTTTAAAACTAAATGATTTAAATATCCTTTTTTTCCCCTCTGCTTTTTTCTTTCTTTCTTTTTTTTTTTTCTTAACACATTTAATCTTGGCATTTCCCTGGTGGTCCAGTGGTTAAGACTTCACTTTCCAATTCAGGGCATGAAGGGGTGCAGGTTCAGTCCCTGGTTGGGGAGCTAAGATCCCAAACGCTTTGGGGCCAAAAAATCGGAAAATAAAATGGAGGCAATGTTGTAACAAATTCAATAAAGGTTTTAAAAAATACAATCTTTTATTTTTATTAATTTTTTGCCATGCCACGTACCCTGCAGGTTCCCACAACAGGGATTGAACTTGTGTCCCCTGCAGTGGAAACGTGGAATATTAACTACTGGACAGCTAGAGAATTTCCAATTTAAATATTCTTTTTTTTTTTTTCTTTATTGTGTTGGTTTTGCCATACATTGACATGAATCCGCCATGGGTATACATATGCTCCCCCTCCAGGACCCCCTCCTTCCTCCCTCCCCCTTCTTATAAAAAAGTTTAGAATTCTTAAGTAAAAGTTGCTGGCGTAACAACAAAAGGTCTTAAAAGTCTTTCAGTGGCAAATTTAAGACACTTTACGAAATATTTTCCCCCTTCTAATGTAAAATACGAAGAGGCAGGTTTAAGGAAAGAGATTAAGTTAAAGAGGTAGACTATTCCTCTGTTAAAGAAATTAAGGACAAATATGGAATATTATTAAAAGAGCAGTTTAGTAGAACTTGAGGGTAATATTCTATCTAGAAGATCAGCTCAAAAAGACCAATTTCTATAACATTTCTCTCGTGGGACATTGTTGAACCTTATTATAAATGACACATCCAACTGGATGTGTAAGTTCTATAGTTTCTACCTATAAATTTCTTCCCTCGTAGCTCAGTGGTAAAGAATCCGCCGGCAATGTAGGAGCCAGAGAAGACTTGGGTTCCATCCCTAGGTTGGGAAGATCCCCTGGAGGAGGGCATGACAACCCACTCCAGTATTCCTGTCTGGAGAATTCCATGGACAGAGAAGCCTGGTGGGCTACAGTCCATGGGGTCGCAAAGAGTTGGACATGACTGAAGCAACTTAGCAAGCACATAAATTTCTATTGCTCCTCGGTGACTAAAATTCCTCACATGGGATTCAAGTATGGTCTGACTTATGATGTTCTGTAGGGAATACAGTACATGCGAGATTCAGGTGTCATCTGCAATTTCAACAATGGCTTAATAAAGTCAATTCTAATTTTACCAGGTCAAAATGGGATCTAGAAAAAAATTTCAAACCCATTCCTATCAGATTTCAAAAATCAGAATAATTGAGTAGAACTCATCATACTGATGATGGTGAATATGGACTATTATTAATATCATACATTATTTTAAGTAACAGTATATACAAATCCACATAATAAATTATACAGTCTTAATGCATAGCTGCAAAAGCACTACCTACTTAAATCTGAGTCTTTTAAACCATTGAATCGAGCAGCACTCACGAATCTTACCTGTTGCCATTTCTGCTGGAGGTATGTATCTTTGACTGAGTACAGATACTTGTTCATTTGGTCAAGAACTCCCTGATAATAGACCATTGCAGAGTCGTAATTTCCCAGCAACGCATATTCACGGGCCAACTTTACATTCTCACTAATCATAAGAAGACTCATGCTCAATTACAAGCTAAAAAAGAAAGAAACATTTCATATTGTCTTTTAAAAATAAGTACTACAACAAAGAGTTTTTTAAAAGCATACTTTCCAAGGATCCCTGAAGAAGCTTGCTTTCATACACACTGCATTTTCCATCTCTTCATTTGCTTATGATAATTTCCACTCTTTCAGAGAAATGTCTTAGTTCCCACAGTCAAATCCTACCTATGCGTCAAAGCCCCACTCAGATAAGGAGCGATTCTCTCAGTACGTCTACCTGCCAAACTTGGCAGTTCAGAGTAAGCCCTCCCCCTTTTAAAGTCCCCTGGTACTTGACTGGGGGCCTTAATCTCAAGGTACTTGTCCACCTTGAATCTCTGAGAGCAGGAAAAGATCTGAGTTGGTAACTTCAGTGCATGAAATACAAGTCTTACAGAACATCTGCAGAACAAATGTAGAATGTTAGATGCTTTTCTTGGAAGGCAGGGTGAAACAGAAAACACACGTTTTGATGTTAGAAGAATCTTGGTAGAACTGTAATTCTGCCACCTTTGCCAAGCCCTTTATCTTTTCTGAGCCTTAGTTTTTAAATCTGTAAATTGGGATAGTTACTACTTCCTTTTTTGTTTTTAACCACACCAACAACTTGTGGGAGGGATCTTAGTTCCTTCAACAGGGATTGAACCTAGGCTCTCAGCCGTGAAAATGTGGAGTCTTAACCACTGGATGGCCAAGGACTTCTCGAGTAACCACACTTTCAAGAATTGCACTATAAGGAATAAATGACTATTTAAATGACTATTTAATGACTACTACTTGGCAAAGAGTAGGTCTTCAATAAATTCTAACTGCACCTTCCCTGAAACTTTCCATATGCAAAAACCAAGTATAGTCTTTGTATTTAGTAGCACGTGGATATACGGATATGGGGTTTTCATAGGTGGGTTTTTACCTACCCTCCAGACAGCAGATAATTTCAATGACATAAAAATCGGTCCAGAAAATAAGGGAAAACTTTTTTATGAGGTAGAAAGTGAAAGTGTTAGTTGCTCAGTTGTGTCAGACTCTTTGCGACCCCATGGACTGTAGCCCACCAGTCCATGGAATCTCCAGGCAAGAATACTGGAGTGGGTTGCCATTCCCTTCTCCAGGGGATCTTCTTGACCTAGGGATCGAACCCACATCTCCTGTGTCTCCTGCATTGCAGGTGGATTCTTTACCTGCTGAGCCACCAGGGAGCCACCACCTCAATTTTCAAAACTAATTAAGAACAATACAAAGCCTATTTCACTTAAGACCATGATGTGGTAATCTTAAATAAAACATTAGCTTAATTAACAATGTATTAGCAAGGACATGCATGCACGCACGCACACAAACACACACATATACTCCACGATCAAGAACGTTTATCCCAGGAATGCAAGGATAACCTAAGATCAGAAAATCCACCTTATAATTCCTCACGCTAATGGACAAAACAACTTCATACAAAAACGAGTAGCACATAAACAACAACTTATGAAGGGGAAACCCAAATGGTTAACAAGTACAGATGCTAGTAATGAAATCAGATAAAGTATGAGAGACTCTTACATTTACTAGATTAAAAAAAAATTAGTACTGGAAAGAATCTGGGGAAAAAGACATCCCCTCACATACAATTTGTGGGCATAAACCCCTCCAATCATTCTGGAGAGTGATGTGGTAGTACTTAAGAGAAATTACGTACGCAGCTATCCTATGATGCTGCCACCCTACTTTTATTCTATAACTATTCCCGACGAAGACTCACACAGACTCACAAACTTGTTTTCGGATGTTAATGACAAAACTGTTTCAGATATCCAGTACTTGGAGGTAATTTATCTATTTCCTGCTAGGGAAAACATAAAGAAGTATGGTGTAAGCACTAATAAATACTATGTAGCAGATGGAAGCAATTAAGAAATGTACAAATAGCAACATGGAAATATTATCAAAATACAGGGTTAAGGGAATTTCCTGGCAGTCCAGTGGTTAGGACTTGACACTTATTGCTGAGGGCCTGGGGATTCAGTCCCTAGTCGGGGAACTAGGATCCCACAAGCTTCTTGGCCAAAAAACAAACAAAAAATACAGGGTTGGGTGATAAAAAAAAACAAAAAACCAGACATAGAACAAGGTCTAAATCCCCAATATCATTTTATAAGCTTAAAAATATGCTATATTTATATGTGGTATATAAAACACTCTTTTTCAAAGGATACATACACATCCAAGAAAATATATTAAATATATTACAGTGTCTATGGAGGGTAAGATAGGGAAATATGAGTGGAGAAAGAGGATGAAGGGTAGGGTTAGGGTTAAATAACTACAACAAAAGAATTGCCTTATACCCATCAATAATCACAGAGAGCCTGTAAAATGGCTCTCAATGACCTCTGCCTCCTGGTGTCCATACCCCTGGTGTAATCATCTCCCCCTGGGTGTGAGCCTGTAACAAACAGAATAAACAAAAATAACAAAATGTCATTTCTGAGATTACACTGTGACTTCCGCCTTGCTTACCATCTTCTGCTCTCTGGCTGGAGCACTCGAAAGGAAGCCTAGCTACCATGCTGTGAGTTGACCGTGCAGAGGCTCATGTGGCAAAGAACTGACAGAAGCCCAGGGACAACAGTGAGAAACTGAGGCCCTCGGTCCAGAGACACGGAATCCTGCCAACGATGCCATGAGGGAGCAGGGAAGCGGATCTTTCCTCCGCCGGGCCTTGAGACAACTGCAGCCTTGACGGTACCTTCACGATAGCCTGTGAGAGACTGCCCAGAGCCTGACCAAAGCAACTGTGGATAATAAATGCTTGCCGTTTTAAGCCATTTAGTGTTCAGTTAATTTGTTTGGAAGCAATATAGCTATGAACTGGGTCTATAAGTAATGCAAGACTGATCATCTGCGGTCCAAAAGAAAAGGAAAAAAAAAAAATCCCATGACTTTCTGGAGTCATGACCACGGATGATACTCCACCTGAATAAAAGCTCTGGGTCAGGGACATGGCTCCGTTATATTATGGATACCTCCCCAGCACCATGTGGCCTCTCACACAGCAGACACTCAGGAAATCTCTGAATGCATGAGTGCTGCCAGCCTTTGTCTGACTACTAAGATTTCTTACCTTTGTCCAGTTTCTTACCCTCAGCACTCTCACACTCCTTGTTTCTCAACTCACCCATACTATGACTGTGTGACTGCTTGGCTCTGAAGCTACATATGCCCCAGAGTGACACCAGTCTGAGCAACAATGTAAGAAGAGCACAGTTGGGGCCTGTTAGAAGCTGTTAGAAGACGTACTGCTGGCAGTATATCCTTGATCTGGATGAGTACGGACAGCAAAACTCACATGTCTTTTCCTTCCTTAACAGACTCTGGCTCTTTCATCCTCCCCACCCCACTCCACCCCCGACTTGAAAAAAAAAATCTTAATTGTTGCCCTTTTGTTTTTCTGAGGGCCAGGGTTCACTGTCCCAAAACTCACAGAAGTCACTCCAGGCCTTCTTTGAAGGGTCTGTGTTATGGATACTTCTTTCTACTCAGATAAAATTCCAAAGGAGTCAATGAATAGGCATTTCCTAACAAACAAATGTAAAGTCAACCCAAGGCCACATTACAAATGACCTCAAAATTCTTGGTTATCAAAGAAACAATGGGTTTACTGAAAATGTATTAAAATACCATACAATGTCTTAACATCAGATAAAAAATAAACTTTCCAATTCTTTTAGTATCGCTAAGTCTAAGACACTCTTCTCAAATCAATGTCAACATTGTAAATTTACAGGAATCTTCAATTTCCAAGAATATATCCTTAGTTAGTGCCTGCATTTTCAGTTGTGTCTGACTCTGCATTAGCTGGCAGATTCTTTACCACTGAGCCACTAGGGCTTCCCAGGTAGCTCAGTGGTAAAGAATCCTATCCATCTGTCAATGGAGGAGATGCAAGTTTGATACCTGGCTTGGAAAGATCCCCTGGAGGAGGGAATGGCAACCCACCCTGGTATTCTGGCCTGGGAAATCCCATGGACAGAGGAGCCTGGTGGGCTATATTCCATGGGGTCACAAAGAGTCAAATATGACTAAGCAAATAAACAACAACAATATATCCTTATTATTGCCAAAATTACACTCCAGGAAGACAGAATTTGAGTCTACCTGACACAGTATCTGGCAATACTTGAGTAAATGAATATATATGAAGAAAAGCCCTTAGACCAAATGAACTACCTACTGCTTCAATTAATAGAAAATGAGATTGTAAAATTATAAAAATGAGATTGTCCAAAAACACACTGCTGGTTTTTAAAGAGAGATTATTAAAAACAAAAATAATCATAAGTATATGTTATGCATGCTTTACCTGGATTTAAAAAATGTAAGTTTTTCATTTATATCATTCTTCCTGTCAGATCCACCCTTTGCTTAAAACAGATAATCTGAGTATTTGTTTTACTTTATGAAGAAATTCATTCATTTAACCTAAGTAAGATGCAACATGAAATTTTAATTCAAGTAACAGAGCCTCCTGATGAGAGTGAAATAGGAGAGTGAAAAAGCTGGCTTTAACTCAACATTCAGAAAACTAAGATCATGGCATCTGGTCCCATTCACTTCATGGCAAATAGATGGGAAAAGTAGAAACAGTGACAGATTTTATTTTCTTGGGCTCCAATATCACTGCAGACTGTGACTGAAGCCACGAAATTAAAAGACACTTGCTCCTTGGAAGAAAAGCCATGAAAAACCTAGACAGCATATTTAAAAAGCAAAGTCATTAGTTTGCTGTATAGTCTCTACAGTCAAAGCTATGGTTTTTCCAGTCGCCCTGTATGGATGTGAGAGTTGGATCATAAAGAAGGCTAAGTCTTGAAGAATTGAGGCTTTTGAACTGTGTTGTTGGAGAAGACTCTTGAGAATCCCTTGGACAGCACAGAGATCAAACCAGTTAATCCTAAAGGAAATCAACCCTGAATATTCATTAGAAGGACAGATGCTGAAGCTGAAACTCCAATATTTTGGCCACCTGATGCAAAGAACTGACTCACTGGAAAAGACCCTGATACTGGGAAAGAGTGAAGGTGGGAGAAGGGATGAGATGGCTGGATGGCATCACCGATGCAATGGACACAAGTTTGGGTAGGATCCCGGAGCTGGTGATGGACAGGAAAGCCTGGCATGCAGCAGTCCATGAGGTTGCAGAGTCAGACATGACTGAGCGACTGAACTGAACCGAACTGAGGAGGAGAAGGGGACAACAGAGGATCAGATGACTGGATGGCATCATGAATTCAACAGACATGAGTCTGAGCAAACTCTGGGAGACAGTGGAGGACAGGGAAGCCTGACGTACTATAGTCCATGAGGTCACAAAGAGCCAGACACAACTCAGAAACTGACCAACAGAGTCAAATTCTTTTAAACACTAAATACTCAGTATTACAACAAAATTTCTAGTAAATGTGATACGATGCCGTGTAGTATTTCTGCTGCTGCTGCTAAGCCGCTTCAGTCATGTTCGACTATATGCAAACCCATGGACAGCAGCCCACCAGGCTCCTTTGTCCAGGGGATTCTCCACGCAAGAATACTGGAGTGGGTTGCCATTTCCTTCTCCATAGTGTCTCTATAAAGAGACAAAGTATGTTTACTCCTCCAGGATTAGGGAAAGCATTCAAAGAAACTGAAAAAGGATACAGATCCAAATATCTGAGTTCTAAGATTTCTATTCTCTGCCCAGAACAAATACCTAGCCTTCCCAATTCCACACCTAAACAGGATACCATGCCCACTTAATTTTTAAAGGAATCTTAGACATGGTTCCACTCTCACTTCAGTTTTTACTGTAATGTACAAAGGTCATTTATTCAAGAAATATTACAGAACACACACTGAGGTGCAAGGAATTTCACTGAATACAAAAATAAGACAGACCTTGAAATCCTTGAAGTTTAGTGGAATGTCATTTTATTTATCCTTAGTTTTTTTTATTAACTAAGTAGGAGGAAACAAGCACAGAACATTATTAAGCTAAAAAAATAAAATCAGTATCAATGTTAAAAAATATTTACCTGCAAAACTAACAGATTACAAACAGATGAAGCTCAATTATGCATTTTTCCATGGGCATTTCAGTAAGCTGAGTATCTGTAACTTCAGCAGTGACAATACACTGTGAAGCAATTTTCAGAATGTTCATCTCTGGAATATGAAAGCAACCATAATGCTAATTTACAATCAGTCATTTAATTACAAATAAGCTCAATAGTGACCAATGACCAATTATAGCATAGCATACATTCTTACCTTTATAATCATCATATGATAAATACTCAAGAAGCACAAAAAAGTTATCACTACAAAAAAAGCATCAAGAGACCTGGTCAAGGAAACAAAAACATACATATGTATTTTGTAAACTTTCAGTTTACCTCGAACAAAACAAATCAGTGAATATAACAATTAAAATATAACTTAAAAGCCATATTCAATTAAAATGTAACTTAAAAGCCATATTCAAGCCATATCAATAAACACCACAGGCAGAACCTATTTAGCATGTTATCAATACTGACCATACTGATTTGACACATTATCTTTTAAACCAGTCAAGCAGCTAAAAAGCAAACAAGCCCAAACCATTGTCGTAAACCAAAATTCAACATTATTGTTAACACAGTAAATTCTAGAAGATTGTCTAATCCTTAGTATTTGTCAGAACTGTGATACTAGTTTCAAAAGAAGATGCAGAATCCATTGTAGACTATGGGCCTAGCACTGAATCTTTAAAATGTAAAAGCTACTGAGTAACTAATGCCATAAAGGACCTTTATGTAGCTTTTCATAGTCTAAGAATATTGAGAAGTTGACTGACACTGAAAGAAAAGCAAAGGAAAATATGAATAAAAACCATGTTGACTGGCACTACCTCTTTATCTTTTTTTAAGGCATGAAACAAGTCACAAGTTAATACTTGTATTAATAATGCAAAACAGAGTTTTGCCACTGTTTCTTTGTGTGAGAACTCACTGATTACAAAAACCATCTTCTTTGGAAAAGAAAACAGGACTGCACACTGAGATACTCTGGCCTGTATGAACATCACAAGAGTCTTTCTTGATAGCTTGGTGTTCTAGCATTGTGACTATGTGGCAAACATACGCCGCACACATTCTAAAACATTAGAACTGTCCTCAGCAGTACCTAAGGGTCTGATTTCAAAGAGGAAGACACAAATGAGTGCTTTCAAAAGAGAAAGGTGCAGCAATATGCTGTCAGAAGTTAGTAACTTCGCACTTAAAAAGAGAAAATTATTTTCGAGTAAATGAGAGCTTGATTGTATTCCCCACAAGGCGTTAAGGATCCACGTCCACCTCTAACTTTATCACCACATAATATACAATATGAAACAAAGTTTCGAGGTATAGCTTTTTTAAAAAGTACCAACTCTAAACAAACAAAAAAGGCGTTAGCCTCCTAGAGGATGCCCAGCTCCAACAATATCACAGCTACTTAACAAAATGTAATCCCCAAAGTCAAGGCTTTTGCCTTTTTTTTTTTTTTTCAGGAGAGAGGGTTTCGGGAAGGGACGCGTCAGAAAAGCGAAGAAGTAAGAACAGGTTCTGTCCGCCGAGACTTCTCAAACGGCACAGGCCTAGAATGGGATCGGCAGAGGCCTCCCAAAGTCCCCGGCCAGACAGGATTCCTCAGGTAGGACCGTCCCCCGAGCCACAGGTGTCAGCGAGGACAGCGAGGACCCAGAACTTCGTTCGGCGCAGGCACCGGCAGGCTCACAGGCAGAACGCGCAGCCGGATCGCGTCACAGGCTCCCGACCCCTCCCGAGCCCGATCGCGGGGGTCGGGGATCCCCGCGACACTCACCTGCGGCGCAGAGGCTCTCGGGAAACCGCCCGCTCCGGGCGGGCGGGGATGGCCGAGCGGGGTCCCGGCAGCGAGGAGGGGGGCCCTGCCCTGTCCTGCCTCAGCCCCACTGATGTGTGCTCACGGACCCAGCACTGCCTGGTCCAACCGTCACGAGCCCCGGAGGCTGCTTCAAGTCGCCCAGGATTTGAAGGCAGACCCGCCAGGGTCACTTCCGGTGCCAAGGAGGGCCTCGGCGACTCCAGCGCACGCGGGGCGACGCCCCAGGAGCGAGGACGCCAGGCGGCGTGCGCGCGCCGGGCGCCGGCTGGGCGGGGCCGAGGGAGATGGGCGGGGCCGGCGGGCGCGCCTGCGCAGTCCCGGGCAGCCGCCTACCCCGCGGACGGGCCAGGGCGGGAGGTGGTCATGAGTAAAATCAGTGCTACCGCTCCCACTTCCTCGATGTTTTCCGAAGTGCTTTGCTCACTTGTCTTCCCACTTGATTTCCATCACGCTCCTCAGAGGTTAGGAGGTTAGAGTTTCTATTTTACAGGTGAATGTCAAAGGTCATTCAGTTCGTTTAAGACAAATCCGTTTTCAGAACCACACATTCAGAATTTGGCTGTGGCGCTTCTAGCGATGTAACACGAATACTGTAAAATAGAGAATGAGTGACCAAAGATATTCGGACACAGTGCTGGTGAAATTTTATTTTCTTGAATTTTCTTTTTTTGGCCAACGTTTTAGTGCAACCAAACTACAAATACAATGACGGTGTTCCACGATGTATAGAAATACACGTAATGGACAGTACTTGTGGACAGGCTCCTTCCTCTCAATCGCCAGCCTTTTCCTCCGCCTAAGGTGAAATAGACGCACTTAAGACGCGGTTTCCTTTAGAAGGGCTTGGTAATTAAAATTCTGATTTTAAAGCATCCCTGCTTTAAAAATATTTAACATACTGATTTTAAATCCCTAATTTTAACACAGACTTATATAAAGGCAATTCATGGGAAATACATCCGTTCAGTCCACAGATGTTTATTAATCGAGGACTTATGTGCCAGGCGGCATTGTAGGCATTGAGTATATACATGATCAATAAAATAGGATGTTTCATGAAGCTTAATGTCTTGGAAAATTCTCAGCTAAGTAGAAAATAATAGTTTTGCTATGATGCATGTAAACTCTTGTAATGTTAAAGTATAATTAGTATAAGAAAATACAGTGTATCTTTTTGAAATAAAAATCTAATTCAAGGAGGTACAGATTAATTACCTTAGACTGAATTAAACATTATTTTTTCTAAGAGTGAAAAGATATGTTGAATTATACAGGCAATTTATAGTTTCGTTTTAAAACTTCTCAGAGGGCACAAAATGAATACATATTACATGATTTCATTTATATGAAATTCTAGAACAGACAAAACTAGCCTACATTAACAGAAAGAGGCTGGATTGGGGGCTGGGAGAAATGAGGGAAAAGATTAGACTACCAGAAAGCATGAGGAAATGTTTTTGAGGTGATGGAAATGTTCTGTATCTCAATTAGTATAGTGGTTAAGTAGGTGTGTATGTTCATTAAAACTCATTGAACAGTACACATAAAATGGATATTTTACTGTACATAATTTATACCTCAATGAAGTTAATTAAAAAAAATCCAAATAGTGGCTTACACTACTGTTTCTTACTGGTTGTACTATTCTAGGGAGACTGGGGTATTCTGTTATTGTCTTAGTCACTAAGGGTATTTTCTATGTTGAAGAGGTTTCAAACACCAGGAATTTTTTTTCTTCTCATTTCCTCTAAATGTTCACATAGAGTGGAGGCAGGCAACGGGGGACTCTGAACAGCTGAAAAAAGAAAACAAGTTTGAAACATGTTAATTATCATATGTCTAATCAATCGCCAGCCCAGGATTGATTCTCAGGGCTGGTG